>CM053335.1:20729567-20759567 GCA_028583605.1 Dastarcus helophoroides | reverse complement strand
ACAGAAAAAAGACAAACACAGAAAGACAAAGGAACAAAGAAAGAACGACAGAAAGAAGGATAAGGAGAAAGATAAAGATACAGGAAGAAAGACAAAAAGACAGAAAGATAGAAATTCAGAAATACAGAAATTTAGAAAGACAAAGACAGCAAGAATAAAGGAAGAAAGGCAGAAAGACAGGAAGAAAAACAAAAAGATAGGAAGAAAGACAAAATACAGAGACAGAAATTTAGAAAGACAGAGATTTAGAAACACAGAAAGACAAAGATAGACAGAAAGAAAGACAGGAAGAAAGTCAAAAAGACTGTAAGAAAGAAAGACAGAGAAAAAGAAGGACAGAAAGACAAAAATTCAAAAATACACAACGACAGAAACACAGAGTGGCAGAACGACAGAAATACAGATCGATAGAAAGACAGAGCGACAGAAAGATAGAAACTCAAAAGGACAAAAAGACAGAACGACAAAAAGACAGAAAGACAGAACAACAGAAAGACAGAACGGCAGGAAGGTAGAAAGACGGAAAAACAGAAAGAAAGAAAGACAGAAAGACAGAAAGACAGAAAGACAGAAAGACAGAAAGACAGAAAGACAGAAAGACAGGAAGACAGGAAGACAGAAAGACAGAAAGACAGAAAGACAGAAAGACAGAAAGACAGAAAGACAGAAAGACAGAAAGACAGAAAGACAGAAAGACAGAAAGACAGAAAGACAGAAAGACAGAAAGACAGAAAGACAGAAAGACAGAAAGACAGAAAGACAGAAAGACAGAAAGACAGAAAGACAGAAAGACAGAAAGACAGAAAGACAGAAAGACAGAAAGACAGAAAGACAGAAAGACAGAAAGACAAAGACAAAAAGACAGAAACACAGAGCGACAGAACGACAGAAATACAGAACGATAGAAAGACAGAGTGACAGAACGACAGAAAGACAGAACGACAGAAAGATAGAAAGTCAAAAGGACAAAAAGACAGAACGACAAAAAGACAGAAAGACAGAACAACAGAAAGGCAGAACGGTTGGAAGCTAGAAAGACAGAAAAACAGAAGGACAGAAAGATAGAAAGACAGGCAGACAGAAAGACAACAAACACAATAATAAAAAGAAATAAAGATAGAAAGGCAGAAAGGAAGAAAAGCGAAAAACGGAAAAATATGAAAATAGAGAGACCAACAAAATTATATAAATTTTGGGGGTATATTTTTGAAATGTGTATATTTTCTTTTGCAAAGTTAATCTCGTTTTTTATTCTTCATAGAATGTTTAAACTAATTTTTAGAAATTGCTTCATTTACTTCTCTTTAAATGGCAAATTTCGAGTTTAAAACTGTAAACGAAAATTTCACTAAAATAACTAAAGGAAAAACTTTAATTTTTTACTTACATAAAAGTTTTTTTATAAAATTTAATTTATAAATTTAACATTTTGAAATAGGTTCTTCTTTGAATTTAATTTTAAACCTTTGATTTCATTTTTTTATAATTTCAAAATTTCAATAGAAAAGTCGAAATATTCTTCAAAAATTCATAATTTCGAGTTCTTTATAAGCCTTACCTTTTCTTGAAAACAGGAGTTGAAAAGAGAGAGAGAGAGAGAGAGAGAGAGAGAGAGAGAGAGAGAGAGAGAGAGAGAGAGAGAGAGAGAGAGAGAGAGAGAGAGAGAGAGAGAGAGAGGGAGAGAGAGAGGGGGGGGGACGAAATTTTTAGGAAAAAGTCACATTTACAAAATGTCCTAATTTTGAAAGAAACTTAAAGTTTTGAAAACAGGTGCAAATTTAAAGACAAAAGTGACAATTGTGGAAAAAAGGTTACAATTTTCAAAACAATAAAAATATAAATTTCACTTTTCAAACAAAAGGGTTTAAAATATCGAAAAAAAGTCTTTTTTTGAAACTGATAGAACTATTAAAAAAATGTGAAAATTTTGAATGAAAATTCAAGATTTAAAAAAACAATCTTTTGATAAAAATCTCAGAATTTTGAAAAATGTTCGAATTAAAAAAAAATTGCATGTTCCAAAAAGTACGAATTTTCAAATAAAGTCTATAAAAAGGTAAAATTTTGAAACAAAAACGTAAATCTAGTGAGATTGAAATTTTCGAAAAGATAAAACCTGGAAAGAGGTAAAATTTTTAAAAAAGAAATTTTTCGTTTCGAACGAATCGTTCACGAACTACCCACCTTATGCTGCTTACTATGTTATCTTCTAGAACTCGAATCGATTATCAAGCATCGATGTTTTTTCGAGATGCCTTCCGTCGTTCGCCTCATAATCCAGAATTGAGCTCAATCCATCTACCAGCTTGAATAGAATCTGAAAGCGCGAATTTTGTGTTGTTGATAATAGAACGAAGTTCAACCTGTTGCTTTCTGCCAGAAGAGATGCAGGTAAATGTTTGACGAGTTTTGATTGGCCATCAATTTCGAGTGAAAGGCATTTGGAAGCATAATGCGACGGTATGCATATTTCCTCGTGCTTTTCCTTCCACTTCTTGCCTTTATTGAATATCGTGCATCGACGAGATTTCAATAAAACCTCGTCGACTCCCGGAAAAACGAAATCAAAACGTTTCGTCCTCATTAAAAGTTGTCTATGGTCCACTTTTGTTTTTAGAGGAATCCGCGCTGACATGACTTTCAACTAGTTCAACTGACGCTCATTATTTTAAGCAGTCGCGCTCGTTCTGGCATGAGATGGGTTTTCTGCATTTAAAAATAACTTTTTTCTTTATTTAAAACCTTTGCATGCTAAGAATTCAATTACGGAAAGAATACGGGGAAGAGAACATTAATTTTCTGGAGCGAGTAGTGAATAGAAATAGATTAACTCCGGCTTTACTGAACCGCTTAAGAGCGTTTTGTAAGGAAACTCGACTAAATAAACTGACTATAAATTGCACTAAATCCGAGAATGATATAAGGCAAATATTGATTCGATATAAAATGTATACAGGCATTATCGTTGGTTCTTTATGCAGTTGAGTTTATTGGGAAGTTAAAGATTTACGTTCTGTGATTAGAGAGGTCAGGGAAATTGCAGAACCAACCATTAAGTGTTTACTTAGGCGAATCAATATAAAATTTATGTTGAGGAAATAATCTCATTGTTTACAACTTTATTAATGAACGGGTACAAATTGTTTATTGCAAAAATTCTAATAAAGACATTTATTCTTGTTATAAAAACGTTTTATTATTAATAAAAAAATATATACAGACTTGGAGACTGCCGGCAGAAGTGAAAACTTAAAAACTAGGGAATACGTAGTGCAGTTCGAACCCACCCTAGTGAACAAGTCAGAATATTGGAAATATTTGAAAATAGATTCTATCAAACTGACCCACCTTACTGTATTTGTGGTTTAGATGCTTGTATCGTGTGGAAACGAACTTTAATATTTATTGAAACAAATTTAAAGTTTTTAAAAAGGTACAAATCTGAAGGTAAAAGTGAAAATTCTGAAAAAAAGGTCACAATTTTCAAAACAGTCAAAATTTCAAAATAAATTTCAATTTTCAAAAAAATATGCTCATATCTTAACAGTAGAATATACTTTTAACATTAAGGTATGTTGGTAACGCGAGATGGTGACGCGTGATGGTCAACAATTTCGACTCTCAATATTTCGACTTCTTGTAATTTCGATTTTTTGAAAATCTCGATTTTTTAGAATTTTTTTTAATAGACTTTCAATTCTCTGAAAGTTTCATTTTTTTTAACCGTTTTCAATTTCTACTTTTTCTTAAAGTTTTGTTTTCGTTCGTATATTTGCTGCTTATTTTCAATATGCCCACTTTGGGTTCGACTTTTTTTTGTAAATGTCGACTTTCATGACAATATCGACTCTCAATACGTCGACTTCTTTTTTATAAATTTCGACTTTTTTAAAAACCCCCATTCTCTTTCAAAATTTTGACATGTTCTCAAATTGTTGACCTCGTTGGTCATTTCGCCTTTATTTTCGAAATTTCTACTTTATTTGTAAATTTCAACTTTAAGAAAACTTCGAGTTTCAAAATTTCGATTTTTATGATAATCTTGAGTTTAACAATTTCGATTCTTTTAAAAAACTTAATTTTTTTCAAAAATTCTACTTTATTTGTAAATTTATAATTAATTTGTAAATTTCGACTCTTATGAAAATTCAACCCTCAAAATGTTCACTTTTTTTGTAAATATCTTCTTTTTGACAATCTCGACTTTATCAACTTTATTTTGTAAATTTCGCTTATTCGAAAATCTTATTTTTTTCAAAATTTCGTCTTTTTTGAAAATTTAGATTTGTAGATTTCGACTTCCATCAAAATTTATATTCACGAAATTTTGACTTATTGGAAATTTTGATTTTTTTAAAAAATCTCGACTTTTATCAAATGTTCGATTTTTTCTCAAAATTTTCACTTCGTTCCAACATTTTACTTTTCTTTTTAGAATTTCTGCCTTTTTCTCCAAATTTGTTCTCTTTGTAAATTTCTACTTTTTTTTGAAACATTTTTTAAAAATGTTGACTCTTCTGAAAATGTTGATGTTTTTTCCTTTGATAATTTCAACTTTTTTTCGAATTTTAACTTTTTTTTTCGAAAATGTAAACCTATTTTCTAAAATATCTTTTTTAAAATTTTCGGTTTTTTCCAGGTTTGGTTTTTTCAAAAATTACAATTTCTTCAAAATTATGGCTTTTTTTCAAAATTTTAATCTTTCTTTAGACTTTATTTGGGAAATCTCGACTTTTTTCAAACTTTCGATTTTTTCCTAAAAATTTTAATTTCATTCCAACATTTCACTTATATTTTTAGAATTTCCTCTTTTTCTCCAAATTTGCTCTTTTAGTAATTTTTATTTTTTTTTGAAAAATTTTATAAAAATGTTGACTTTTCTGAAAATGTTGATGTTTTTTCTTTGAAAATTTTAGCTTTAATCAGAATTTCGACTCGTTTTTTCGAAAATTTAAAGACTTTTTTCAAAAACTCTTTTTTTAAAAAACCATTTTTTAAACATT
This sequence comes from Dastarcus helophoroides, assembly GCA_028583605.1. Lineage (NCBI taxonomy): Eukaryota > Metazoa > Arthropoda > Insecta > Coleoptera > Bothrideridae > Dastarcus > Dastarcus helophoroides. Next base: position 20,754,564 of record CM053335.1, on the reverse strand, counting down.
TTGCTTTTTTTTAGGTTTTACTTTGAAAATTTCAATCTTTTCGGAATTTTGAATTTTTTTCAAAATTTTAGACTTTTTGTAGACTTTACTTGAAAAATTTCGACTTTTTTCACACTTTCAATTTTTTCTTCAAAATTTTTACTTTATTCGAACATTTCATTTTTATTTTCAGAATTTCTGCTTTCTCTCCAAATTTGCTTTTTCTGTAAATTTCCATTTTGTTTGACAATTTTCTAAAAATTTTGAATTTATTGAAAAATGTGATATTTTTTCTTTTAAAATTTTGACTTTTATCTGCATGTCGAGTTTGTTTCGAAAATTTAAGCCCTTTTTGAAAAATCTCTTTTTTAAAAATTTTGTTTTTTTTATTGGTTTTAGTTTCTGGATGGATGGATGGATGGATGGATGGATGGATGGATGGATGGATGGATGGATGGATGGATGGATGGATGGATGGATGGATGGATGGATGGATGGATGGATGGATGGATGGATGGATGGATGGATGGATGGATGTTAGCAAGTTAAAAAAACCGATCGAAAATTTTAACTTCTTCGAAAATTCCGACTTTTTTGAAAATTTCGACATTTGTTTAGCATTTTTACCTTAAAAACTTTTACTGTTTTTAAGAATGTAGGCTTTTTAAAAGTTTCGACCAATTTTTTAAAAATTTCGCCTTTTTTGAAATTTTTGAAATTTTTAAAACCTTCCACTCTTTGAAAATGCATATTTTTTCTTTAAAATATAGAATTTTCGAAGCTGAATTGTTTGAAAAATTTTAGTTTATTAAATTTACGTTTTTTTTTAAAAGGTCCGCCTATTTTTCAATTTTAGAAAGTTTTTGAAAATTGTAACTTTTTAAAGGTTTTTTTTAATTTTATTTAACATTTCTTCGGTCCAGTTTGGAAATATATGATGAGCTCAAATGAGAGCGAAACATTGATGTCCATTGCTGCAACCTTTTTTATGTATATTTATATTTTTATAATTTAACAAAAAAACGAAAAATTTTTTTCATATCTAATTATTTTTATTTTTTTCGTATTGTTACGGACTTATCGGTTCGATTGATTACACTTATCGAATAAGACCCACTTTATTACTGAACTCAACAATTTACAATTAACTCACTTCTAATAACTCACTAATTGCACTGATTCTAACTGACTGACTCGAGGGAAAGCTGACCGCCTTTTTATAGTTTTGGCCGCTGGCTTCCAGAATTTTCGGCAGATAAGACTTATCGAATGCCGAAATTTCTGGAACGCTTATCTGGCGTTTGTTTCGTTATCGCGGCCGCTTTCCCCTTATCAGAACCTTCTAGAAACTTTTTTTATTTACTAAATTCTACAATTCTATTCTAAATCCTATTTCATCTATTTACATTGCGTTACACTATTCTATGTAAAATAAACCAACCTCTTATTTTGTCAACTGTCATGAGGTGACGTTTTTAAATAAATTTAAATATCAAGTAGTCATATTTCTAAAACTGTTTAGAATATTGTCAACAAACAATAAAAATTTAAATATTTCCAAACTGGGCCGAAGAAATGTTAAATAAAATTTAAAAAAACCTAATATTTCCGGTCAATAAGAGTTCACCATGAAGAAATTTTAAAGGTTTTCAAAAAAAGGAAAGAAAAAATCTAAAAAGTCACAATTTTTGAAAAAATGTTGAAGATTTCGACTTTTCAAGGGTTGAGATTTTTTTTTCGAAAATTTTAACTTTTAGGAAGATCCTGACTTTTTTGAAAATTTCGACATTTTTTTAGCACTGACACTGAACACTTTTACTGTTTTTAAAAATGCCGGCTTTTTGTAAACTTTGACCAATTTTTCCAAAAGTCTCTAGTTTTTTGAACATTTTAATATTTTTTTGAAAATTGCGCAACTTTTTAAAAGTTTTTTTGTGTTTTTTTGAAAATTTTTCAAAAAAACAAGGAAAACAAAAGAGAGAAAGGTTTCGACTTTTCAACGGTTAAAATTTTTGTTCAAAAATTTGAACTTTTTTGAAAATCCTGACTTTTTTGAAAATTTCGACATTTTTTAGCATTTTCACTTTAAAAACTTTTACTGTTTTTAAAAATGTTGGTTTTTTTAAAGTTTCGACCAACTTTTTAAAAAATTTCCAGTTTTTAAAAATTTTGATTTTTTTTGAAAATTTCGAAATTTTTAAAACCTTCCACTATTTGAAAATTCTTATTTTTTTCTTAAAATATAGAATTTTCTCAGCTGAATTGTTTGAAAGATTCTAATTAATTAAATTTTCGCTTTTTTAAAAGTTTCGCCTTTTTTCCAATCTTAGAATTTTTTTGAAAATTGTAACTGAAGATTTTCAAAAAAAGGGAAGAAAAAAATAGAAAAAGTTACAATATTTTAAAAAATGTTGAATATTTTGACTTTTCAAGGGTTGAAATTTTTTTTTCGAAAATTTTAACTTTTTTAAAGGTCCTGCTTTTTTTGAAAATCTCCAAATTTTTCTGACATTTTTGAAAATTTTTCCTTTTTTTAAAAATGTTAGCTTTCTTTAAGTTTCGATCAACTTTTCCAAAAATTTGCAGTTTTTTTTTGAAAATTTGCAGTTTTTTGAAAATTTTGATATTTTTTGAAAATTTCGAAATTTTTTAAAACCTTTCATTTTTCAAAAATTCTTATTTTTTAAAATACAGAATTTTGTAAGCTGAATTATTTTCGTCTATCTCGGAAATGGCTCTAACGATTTCAATCAGATTTCGTATTTAGAGTAGGTTTTGTCTTATTAGGTTATTTCTGTGGATGTTTTCCCCCAAAAAATGCGATTTTGTATAAGAAATTTAAAATTATGATTTTTCAAAATTTCGCCTATTTTTGAAAATTTTGTACATTCTCGCCATTTTTCAGAATTTTAACTTTTTGCTATTCTGGTTTTTTTCGAAATTCTAAAGTAATTATACGACGAAATGAATTACAAGGAAAAATACCACGGAATTTTCGGAAAAACTCGAAATTTCAGTTCAAAAAACCAATTCCAAGTTTTTAAAAAATGTTAGAATTTTGAAAAAAGCCGGGTATTGAAAAAAGTTAAAAGTTTAAAGTCCAGAACGTTGAAATTTTCAAAAAATGGTCAAGATCTAAAAAAATTTGAGATTCAAAATTGAAAAATCGTCGCACATAAAACAAATGCGATTACGGAAGCTTGCGCTGGCCAACTTGGAACAAACGTGTATAAAAAATTGTAGTGTAACAATAGCTACCGTATGGGCGCAAGACCCAAGATGATTAATGGTTCACGTAGGAGCAGAAACTTTTGTAATTGTGGAATATTAGTGTTGATTGTTCACGATTACAAGACCATAATAAATTAAACGATAAAGATCGCACTTAATTAAAGTTAATTAAAATACCTTATCCGCTCATCTCGGCTTCTCAGCTAAAAAGATTTGCTTTTCTTATTTCCCGTTTCCAGCTTGGTGGCCGTTAGTTGTTACGTTTGCTCTAACAACAAAAAATATGTTTGAATTTCACCCCGAAACTTTGGCAATTAACCGTTTCTTTAAACATTTTTTAATGGAATAACTTGGGTCAGATCGCTATCGAGACGTCGTCGACTGAAAATATTGTTAAAAGTTTCGTCATATTTGGAAGTTGAGGGCGTCTTGTGTTTTCATCTAAATAAAAGCGTTTTATTAAATCGTCATCGTTTAAATTTGCCCCGTTTGATCGTTGATATAAATTGAATGAAATTTGTATGCGCCGTTTATATTATGCAAATGGCATTGGGTAAATTATAGAATAATAGATTAGGTAATAGTACGTATGCATGCAGGGGTGGCGTTTATATTATAAAACCAATTTATTGTATTACTCTCAGAGGATATTCGCTCATATAACAACATTTTCAATTAAATTCCTCGTTCACAAATGTATTTTCTATTAATAAATGCTACACTCATTCGATAATTTTCGATCGGTTATTTTACATTAAAAGTTGTAAGCTTTCATGTCGCGTAAAATAAATATAAAAGAAGGGAATAATCTCTTCTAAAGATTTCAAATCCTTATTCAAAGTGTTTAAAAAGTTCACAATATTTACCTCTATTATAAAAACATTCCAAAATTCAATTTCCTAAAAATGTATACAGGCCAAATCCCTTTGGTTTATGCCGCCGTATATCCAGATTTAATTTCCGATAGCAGAAAGAAAAGGCAAGGGTACAGCCGCCAGCCGGCGGTATCTAATCAATATGGATTTTTATCAATAGCTTCAAAAAGGGTATAGCAAATAACTACAAATCTTCTTTTTATTGATACGCTCGGGAAAATTTCTCCGCTACGGCATTCTCCGATATTATCTTTTTTCTACATTATAAGCTTTTTTTATTGCTTCTTATTATTGAATTTCAAATTTATATTACAACTTTTTGTATCGATTCTTATTAGAGAGCGAATAAAACGACCCCCCGCCATCTAAAGAAGCTACTTTCAGCGAAGAAAAATGCCCCGGGGTTCCCCTTAGTTAAACGAACTAAATGAGAGGAAAATTTCAAGATTTTTTTATTAGACTCGTCAGGGATTTGAGATTTATACCGGGAGTAAACAAATAAAGCCTGATATAGAAGAACCAACCCATCATCATCACGCCACAGGAATACCAGATGTCTTGGACGTTGCACTGATGAAGGATGATCGAGTTAACATCAGTTAGTGAGCTCAGCTCGGACCACAACCCAGTGATGATGACCATCGGAGATGATCGTGGACCTAAGCCTTCTGGGACCTGCAAGAAAACAAACTGGATACAGTTCAGGGAGTATCTAGCAGCAAACTTGGAAGAGCCTGGAGAGATCAACACAAACAATGACATCAACGCAGCGTTCGAAAGACTGGAAATCACCATAACAGATTCAATTCTGGCAGCGACCAACACTTTCCGGCGCATAAAAGGAAGGAAACCACTGCCAAATCAGTTGGTGGAGCTGATTAGAAAGAAAAATCGTGCCAGGAAGAGAGCAAGACGGACCAATCTGCAAGCAGATAAGGCGGAAGTCAACAGGCTCATCCACGAGCTCAGGTATGAGCTCCGAGAGCACAAAATTTCTAAATTTCAGGAATACCTAAGAAGTTGCAAGCTTGTAACTCCATCAGATCTCTGGCGCACAACCAAAGCTCTAAGAGGAGATAGGAAACCTATCCCTCCGATACACGGACTTCAAGGAATGGCTCACTCAGATCAGGAAAGGGCCGCAGCTTTCGCTGAGACCTTTGAACGACACTGTCAGGCCACACTTGAAGACTTCGTAGAGGAGGTGGAAGAAGAGGTTCAAGTTCTTCAGGAGGAAGTGCCAGAAAAAGACGACGTCATCCAACCGACTAACGAGCAGGAAATCCAAAGCTTTCTGCGCAAGCTAAATGTCAAAAAATCTCCAGGTCCAGACGGAATTCCAAACCAAGCTCTGAAGTCTCTTTTGGACCAAGCTGTCAAATACTTTGGAACAATAGTCAATTCCATGTTTAAATACCGGTATTTTCCATCAAGATGGAAGACTGCAAACGTTATCTTCATTCCTAAGCCAGGTAAGGATGGGAAATTTTCCCAAAATTACAGGCCAATCAGCCTCTTATCCAACTTGGGTAAGGTGGCAAAAAGGATTTTGAGGAAGCGTCTGCAGAATATCATCAGCGATCGCGACATCATTCCTAAGAAACAATTTGAGTTCCAACCTATGCATTCTACCTCAGACCAACTGCTGAGAGTGGTTGAAACAATCACTCAACGCATTAATTGGAACCAGGTAGTTTCTTCAATATCTCCAAAGCATTTGACACAGTTTGGCACCAAGGACTAGTCTACAAGACGCACCAGTTTGGAATACCTCTAACAATGGTTCAAATGGTAAGCTCGTTCCTGGATCAGCGCTCATTCAGAGCAAAGGTGGGATAGGAACTGTCAAACCAGTTTAGACTACAGTATGGGGTGCCTCAAGACTCTGCCTTGTCACCTCTGCTGTATTATCTGTTCACAGCAGACATCCCGAGAACCAATCCAACAATCGAACACACCTTTTTGGCAACTTACGCAGACGACACAGCTTTAGTGGCGTACTCTTACAGTCTAGAGGTGGTCACCAGACGACTTCAAGAGGCAACAAACAGTCTACTAGATTACTTCGGTCAATGGAGAATCCAAGTCAACGCAGACAAGACCCAAGCAGTCTTTTTGACTCGAAGAAGACTCCAACCGTATGGACATGTAAATGTTCATGGGCAAAACGTCGACTGGAGACTTCAGGCAAAGTATCTAGGTGTAATTCTTGACAAAAGACTTATTTTCCAGACATATCGATTATGCAGTGTCCAAAGCCAAAATACTGAAGGGACTGCTGCAAGCGATGATTGGTAGAAATAGTAACCATTGGACTTAAAGTGTTACTATACAAATCAATCATAAGACCAGCGATGACCTACGCATGGGTAGCTTGGTCACAGGCGACGGATAATCAGATGAAAAAACTCCAGGTGTTCCAGAACTCTTCTTCTTCTTTTTCTCTTCCTCTTTCTCTTCCTCTTCCTCTTCCCCTTCCTCTTTCTCTTTTGCTTTCTTTTTCTCTTTCTCTTCCTCTTTTTCTTCCTTTTCTTCTGCCTCTTTTCCTTCCTCTACCTCTTCCTCTTTTTCTTCCTCTTCTTCTTCCTCTTCTTCTGACTCTTCTTCCTCTTCTTCTTCCTCTTCTTCCTCTTCTTCTTCCTCTTCTTCTTCCTCTTCTTCTTCCTCTTCTTCCCCTTCTTCCTCTTCTTCCTCTTCTTCTTCCTCTTCTTTTTCCTCTTCTTTTTTCTTCTTCTTCTACCTCTTCCCCTTCTTCTTTCTCTTCCCCTTTTTCTTTCTCTTTCTCTTCCCCTTCTTCTTTCTCTTTCTCTTCCCCTTCTTCTTTCTCTTTCTCTTCCCTCTTCCGCTCCCCCTCTCTCTTCCTCTTCCCCTCCTCTCCCTCTTTCTTTTCCTCTTGCTTTTTCCCTCGCCCTTCCTCTTTCTCTTCCTCTTGTCTTTCTAAGAGAAGCCACAGACGCTCCATGGTTTGTGAGAAACAATCAGCTCCATAGGGAAGCTGAACTACCTTTGGTAAGAGATTTTCTTAGGAAAATTAATTCCAGGGCGATGGTGAGAGCGGAAACGCATCCCAACGAACTGGTTCGACAGGCAGTGGATTACGATCCAGACATCCCAACCAGGTTTAGGAGACCAAGGATGGTGCTCTAGGTTGCGACTTAAATTTCGAAAATTTTCTGTTTTGTTTGTTTCTTATGTTTCAGGCAAAACAGCTTACAATAGTGCTCCAGTACTGTTCCGACGGAGGGATTGGGGGCCAAAGGCCCGGCCCGAAGAAGTGGGGGTTTTTAGTCGGTACCCGTAGTTTGAACGGAAGTCCGACACTATCTGGGTTATCTTCCCAGATGTCCGTAACGGATTTTGGATGGATGGATGGATGGATGGATGGATGATGGATGGATGGATGGATGGATGGATGGATGGATGGATGGATGGATGGATGGATGGATGGATGGATGGATGGATGGATGGATGGATGGATGGATGGATGGATGGATGGATGGATGGATGGATGGATGGATGGATGGATGGATGGATGGATGGATGGATGGATGGATGGATGGATGGATGGATGGATGGATGGATGGATGGATGGATGGATGGATGGATGGATGGATGGATGGATGGATGGATGGATGGATGGATGGATGGATGGATGGATGGATGGATGGATGGATGGATGGATGGATGGATGGATGGATGGATGGATGGATGGATGGATGGATGGATGGATGGATGGATGGATGGATGGATGGATGGATGGATGGATGGATGGATGGATGGATGGATGGATGGATGGATGGATGGATGGATGGATGGATGGATGGATGGATGGATGGATGGATGGATGGATGGATGGATGGATGGATGGATGGATGGATGGATGGATGGATGGATGGATGGATGGACGGACGGACCGATAGACAGACAGACAGACAGACAGACAGACAGACAGACAGAGAGAGAGAGAGAGAGAGACTCGGAGAGCAAAATCTCGAAATAAATTTCACTTCTCAAAAAAAAAATAGTTCATACATCGAGAACAAGTTATTTTTCTAAAGACCGCAGAACTATTCGACAAACTATTCAAAAAATAGACATTTTGAAAGAAAGTACGAGATTAAAATAAATGAAAATTTTGAAAACCTGAAAATTTTTGAAAAAGTTCAGATAAAAAAAAATTTCAAGTTAAAAAAAACCGATTTTGCAAATAAAGTCTACAAAAAAGGTTGAAGTTTTCAAGAAACTAAAACCTATAAAAAAGCAAAATTTTTAAAAAGGAGAATTTTCAAAAAGGGTTTAAATTATTTTCGAAACAAAGTCGACATGCAGAGAACAGTAAAAATTTTTAAAGAAAAAACATGACATTTTTCAATAAAGTCAACATTTTTAAAAAATTGTCAAATAAAGTGGAAATTTACAGAAGAAGCAAATTGGGAGAGAAAGCATAAATTCTGAAACTAAAAGTGAAATGTTGGAATGAAGTTAAAATTTAGAGGAAATAATTGACAGTTTGAAAAAAATCGAGATTTTTCAAGTAAAATATACAAAAAGGTTAAAATTTTGAAAAAAAGGCAAAATTCTGAAAAGATTGAAATTTTTGAAAAAGTAAAGCCTGAAAAAAGCAAAAATTTTTAAAAAGTGATTTAGTAAACAGGGTTTAAATTTTCGAAAAAAGTTAAAATTCGATAAAAAATCGAAATTTTCAGAGGAAAAACATCAACATCTTCAGAAAAGTCAACATTTTCAGTAAGGTCAACATTTTTATATAATTTTTTTTTAAAGTAGAATTTTTTTTCAAAGAAAAAACATGAACATTTTCAAAAAAGTAAACATTTTCAGGCAAGTCAGCATTTTCATAAAAATCTACATTTTCAGAAAAATCAACATTTTTATATAATTTTGTTTAAAAAAGTGGAAATTTACAAAAAGAGCAAATTTGAAGAAAAAGCAGAAATTCTAAAAATAAAAGTGAAATGTTCTGAGATTAATATTATTAGGATATTTAGAGAAAAACATTTCTTTGTATATATCTCAAGATTGCATCAATAAATTTGAACAAAATATCATTCTGCAATACGCACGAACTCTTTAAACTTGTGCATGGCCGATTAAGTCAATTTTATTACGTTTATCCAAACTGATTTTGCAAATAAAAAGGTATGTTTGATCGACAGTCCCACCTATACTTACGACAACCTACCATATCTGGCTCTTAATTAAAACCAGAAACGAATTACTACGTTAAAACCTAACAAATTGGGCGCTTAATTTAACAAATTAAAAAACTCATTAATTTTGAACGGACGAAGTTTCGGATTATAGGGACTACACTAGTCTACGACATTAGTAGAAAAAATGGTGTCTCCAGTATAATATTTCTGTATGTAATCAGTTTCATGAAGTGATAAAACTAGGAGGACGTTTCAGTGGAACAAGGAGAACACTGATGGCGGTTATGGCGTTGTCCAAGTGAATTAACTACAACAAGTAACCAAAAAAAGGGCATTCCTTGTAAAAGAATTAATTAAAAAGCGAAGCTCTTAAGTGAGCAAGTCCGGAGGACGGGGGCCCTCGAAGTCGATTTTTCAAAAATAAACCCTATGCAAATTTATCTACGGAAATGAATCAATCAATCACCGTGAAAAGTGAGCGAGTCAGACGTACAAAACAAGTGATGGATGGTAGTGTAACCTACACAGACTCGGCCGACCACGATCAACGCCAAAGTAACGACAATTTCCAGGCACTTCGCAGACTCCTATCCTTTTCGTTGTTCTTTGCTTGACAGTAAATCGTGTAGGACGCTAACAATGCATCGCCAGCCTTTCCCTTGTTTTTAATTTTGCAATTATTATGAAAGAAAGAATGCGCTGCCCACATGCTCGATGTAATTGCGTTTTGCATTGTGTTGCTTTTGCACTCGAATTAAGAGTTAACGGGCCCACGAATGTATAAATTATTCGGGGAGAGTTAGTAAGAGCGACAAAAATACAATAAGACTAATTAAGCTCAAATAAACTTTGGTGTTAAGCATTAAATATGTATGTGGAAGTGACTGCTAATAATAGAGCTGAGTGCCGCTTTTAATCATGGCCCAAGCCACAATTACTTTGTTAAATTGCTTATAAAATTAAAACACATTTCTATTAGCTTCGTATCTACACAGTTTTAAAAGTTTACACACCTGTTTTCTCGAGAATTGGCGAAATTTTGAAAACAGGTCGACTTTGTTTCTAGGGGACGCTACAGAGACGATACTACGAGGATCATACTACGGGGACGATACTACGCGGACGACACTATATTGTGGGGGATATATTTAAACTCTTCTAAGCTTCGCAGCTTTCTGGTGAAAAAATGCGGGCGCAGAAGACCATGAAAGTGACGCGCCAGGTAGTTTCCTAATGCCGCTGCCTACCTTCCATAGACAGGGAAACTACCATAACTCTACAACGATTGGGGAGACATCAAATTGAAGCGACAAATATCATTACTTTATCATTATCATTACTTTAGGGGATTCGGCAAGACAAACTTGCATAATAATGCTTACATTTCTTCGCCTCTATTTTAGAATTTTTTTCATTTAAGTCAAAATTCTCCTTCGTTTGAAAATCGACTTTTTAAATTAGAATTTTTGGAGACGTCTCGAGTTGATTTGTAAACTACCTTCGATGGTTATCTCTATAGTTTAGGTTCATTTTTTTAACGAGAAGGCACCCGCTGTACATTCCCAAAATGGTAATTCATTCCCAAATTTGGTAATTCAATGAATATTTGGAACAATACCTATTACACGTACAATGAAAATCATACATCAAGCTGGAAGTCTCCAATATAACTTTAACTAAATATGCTGTGTCCTAATTAAAGGGATAAGGGATAAGGGACCTAAGTTGGTTGTTTTATAACAAAGATAAATGGCGTATTCTAATGGAATCATTAACGACGTTATTAATATTATTTTAACACGAGGGATGCTCAAAGCCTACGCTTCTGTCGCTTCCGAAAGATAAAACATCGGAAAACAGATAATGTTTGTCGGTTTATTTACTTTTACATGTGGCTGTTTCACAAAAATTTCATACGCTCGTGTAAGCAAAACAACTAATTATAAAATAATAAGAAGAAACGCTGAAACGCGCTAAATGGGACGAGAGAATTTTCAGGACGTGTACGTTTCGTTTTCATTTGATTTAACCGAATCGTGTAAACGTGTGAATTCCCTTGAAACTGAAAAAAATGCTTTTCGCCACCACCATTTAGGTCCTACACTTAAACGATGATTTCTGGGTGTGCTGTCTCAGTCAACGTCATTAATTTAAAAAAAAACAAGAAAAATGAGTATGATACAAACGATTACATTTTTTTAATGATATTTGCCCTGAAATAATTTAAACTCCATTTGAGGCTGTCCACATCGTTAGATAAGGCGACAGCTGCGCCATTCGGGAATCGGGAGTAACAAATCATTGCTTAGGTCACGTTTGAATGATGAAACTATGCAAATCATTAAGTGAAACTTTCAGCTCCGAAAGCTGTTGTTGGAGATGCATAAAGTGGTAACTGCCAAAATTGCAGAATAAATTTAGTAAGAAATTGTGAACATTGCGGAATATTTTGAAAAAGAAATGCTTGCAAGTGTTTTAAAGTGGCTAAAACTCGAATGGTATCTTTTGCCGACAATTGAGCTTTGTGAATCTATGAATCATCTTTTCTTCTTCACAGACCTCACAATCATCCAAGAGACGTTCTTCAGTTTCTCAAAAAGGTTGTCTGAATAAATACCCAAGGACACTTCAATCACGGGGATAGCACAATGGGCCCTCAAATATTCTGGAAAAATGGACACTTTGAATGTTTCTATGGAGTACACTATTATCCGGGGAAGTTAAATATTAGGAATTCCGCCCTTGTTACCTTTTTTATAAATAAAAACCAAACAACTGACAATAAATATTCAAAATGCTTAAATAGTTTGTCAAAATTCCTGTAAGTACAACATGCTATGAGAAATTAAATGTTTGGACTGTGTTGACATTTCAACCTTCCTGACGACCAATATTTAATACGTTCCAAAATTAAAGTAACCGGCTGTTTGAGCATTGAATATTTAATTTATGGATACGTCGTTGTTTTAATTTTTAATTTATACAATTTTTTTTAATTTTTACAATTTCTAGTTTAGATTTTGTCAAACTAATTAATTATTTTCGTACAACTTTTATATGATATATATTTTTTAGGATTCTTGTTTTAATTATCATTTGCCAGACTGGTTGATTAAAAAAGCTAAACATATAAAACAGATGCAATTATTTTTATATTTGTTTCAAGTGTACGGCAATACCAGTGGCGTGTCGTGCCTTTTATATAACATATGGTATATTTCACGGTAAAATATGGGATATTTCACGATGAAACTGGGTTAATTCACGGTGAATTATTAAATATTTTGTAATAAAAGAACGTAAAAGACAAACAAAAAAAGTTTGTCGTTGATATAAATAAACTTCACGGTCAAAATTTGGATAAAATTTAAAATTTGTCTAGAAGTTACTTGCACAACAAGAATGCGTAGAGGGTTTTAAGTCTAACCGTCGGAAATAAAGCAATTCTCGATGCAAAACCTTTAAAACTATGAAATATGGAATATTTCACGGTGAAATATAGGATATTTTACGGTGAAACTGAGATATTTTACGGTGAAATATGGGATATTTTGCGATAAAACAACGTAAAAGATAAACAAAAAAAAGTTTGTCGTATACACAAATCAACTTCACGGAGAAAATTTGGATAAAATTCAAAATTTGTTTAGGAATTACTTGAAGAAAGAGAACGTGTAGGGGGTTTAAGTCCAAGAGAAGGGAATAAAGTAATTCTCGTGTTGAAACCTGCCAAATAAGAAAAAATTGAAAATAAACCATTGAATACTAAAAATTCTACGGCAAAACACCAAAGCACAAAAAAATCAAACGTGAAATATGGGATACTTTATTGTAAAATAAGAGATATTTCACGGTGAAACATGAGATATTTTACGGTGAAATATGAGATTTTTGCAATAAAAGAACGTTAAAGGTAAATGAAAAAAGTTTTTCACAGGCACAAAGTAACTTCACGGTTCAAATTTCAATAAAATCCTAAATTTGTGGATTTTTAAGTCTAAAAAAAGAGAAGTATTAACTGTGACTTTACTATAAAATATGGAATATTTCGCGGTAAAATATGGGATATTTCACAGTGAAACAGAGATATTTCACGGTGAAATATGGGATATTTTGCGATAAAAAAAACGTAAAAGACAAGCAAAAGAAGTTTGTCGCAGACACATGTTTATTTCATGGTCAAAATTTTGATAACCTAGAAATTGCTTGAACAACAAGAACTAGTAAGAAATTTTACGTTTAATAGACGTGAATTCTTGTGGTGAAACCTGCCAAATGAGAAATGAGGATTGAAAATTAACCGCGGAATACTGAAAATACAAGTACAAAAAAATCAAACGTGAAATATGGGATATTTTATTGTGAAATGTGGGATAATTCACGGTAAAACTGAAATATTTCATGGTGAAATATGGAATATTTTGCGGTAAAAGAACGTAAAAGGTAAATAAAAGAATGTTGTCGCAGACACATATTAACTTCACGGTCAAAATTTCGATAAATAGCCTAGAAATTACTTGAGTAACAAGAACGTGTAAGAGGTTTTACGTCCAAGAGACGGGAATTCTCGTGGTGAAACCTGCCGAATGAGGCAAAATTGAAAATTAACCGTGGAATACTGAAAATTCTGCGGCAAAACACCAAAGTACGAAACACGAGATATTTTACCGTGAAACATGCGATATTTCACTTTGAAATATGAGAATTTTTTCGGTAAAAGAATGTCAAAGACAGGTAAAAGAAGTTTGTTGTGGAGATAAGTTAATTTTATGGTGAATATGGAATATTTCACGGTGAAATGGAGATATTTTATGGTGAAATATGGAATATTTTGCGGTAAGAAAACGTAAAAGACGAATAAAAGAAGTTTGTCGCAGGCACAAATTAACTTCACGGTAAACATTTTGATAAATAGCCTGGAAATTGCCTAAACAACAAGAACGTGCGAGAGGTTTTAGGTCAAAGAAAAGGGAATTCTCGTGGTGAAACCTGCCGAATAAGACAAAATGGAAAATTAACAGTGAAATACTGAAAATTCTACGGCAAAACACACAGGTACAAAAAAAATCAGACGTGAAATATGGGACACTTTATTGTGAAATGTGGGATATTTCACGGTGAAACATGAGATATTTCACGGTGAAACAGATTTTTACAGTGAAATATGGGATTTTTTCAGTAAAAGAACGTAAAAGTCAAGAAAAAGAAGTTTTTGACAAAGATAAATTCTTTTTGCGGTAAATATGGGATATTTCACAGTGAAACATGAGATATTTTACGGTGAAACATGAAATATTTTACCGTGAAACAGATTTTTACGGTTAAATATGAGATTTATCCAGTAAAAGAACGTAAAAGTTAAGTAAAAAAAGTTTATCGCAGAGGTAAATTAATTTCGCGGTAAATATGGGATATTTCACGGTAAAACATAAAATATTTTACGACGAAACATGAGATATTTCACGGTGAAACAGATTTTTACGGTGAAATATAAGATTTATTCAGTAAAAGAGCGTAAAAGTCAAGTAAAAAAAGTTTGTTGCAGAGATAAATTAATTTCGCGGTAAATATGAGATATTTCACGGTGAAACATAAAATATTTTACGGTGAAATATGAGATACTTCACGGTGAAACAGATTTTTATAATGAAATATAAGATTTATTCAGTAAAAGAGCGTAAAAATCAAGTGAAAGAAGTTTGTTGCAGAGATAAATTAATTTTACGGTAAATGTGGAATATTTCACGGTGAAACATGAGATATTTTACGGTGAAACATGAGATATTTCACGGTGAAACAGATTTTTACGGTGAAATATGAGATTTATTCAGTAAAAGAACGTAAAAGTCAAGTAAAAGCAGTTTATCTCATAGATAAATTAATTTCACGGCAAATATGGGATATTTTACGGTGAAACATGAGATATTTTACAGTGAAATATAAGATTTTTCAAGTAAAAGAACGTAAAAGACAAGCAAAAGAAGTTTTTTGCAGAGATGAATTGATTTCACGGTCAAAATTTGAATAATATTCGATTTTTTCTAGAAAATGTTTGAACAACAAGCACGCATGAGGATTTTTACGTTTAAGAGACGAAAACTGGGTAATTTTGCCGGTAAAACTGACCGAATGAAGCAAAATTGAAAACTAGCCGTGGAATATTGAAAATTTGTTGGCAAACAACCAAGAACAAAACAAAAGTTCCAACCCTAAAATAGGGATATATCGTAGTAAAATATAGAATATTTCACGTGAAAATTTGTGTTCAATCGCTCCCAAAGGGTAAACCCATGCCTTTAAACTCGAAATGTTTGTAACAAAAGTTATTAAAATTCCTACTTTAATATTTAAGTGATTACGTTAAATCCAAATAGTCCAGTCTTTCTCGAAATTTCGGTCAAAACCTTATTTTTTTGAGGAGAACACTTCGCGTTGAGCGATTTTTGATTCTGCTTTCGCGTCAGCGCCACGCTAATATCGCGTTATTAACGCGCTCGAAGTGTTAACAGTATTGAGTAGCTGTGAGTAAAATGTAAAATAGGAGTGCGTCACTGGCACCAGGGTTTGAACCCTCGACCTACAATGCGAGAACAATCACCTTATTGCGCCATACTGTTGACAAATTCAAATTGAATTGACCATATCAAAAGTGTGCACACTCTGCATTGTTTAAATTGTGTTTAATTTGATTAATGTTTAAATTATTTAATTGTAGAATCGCCTTAAAAACGAAATTTACGTAAAAAACGTTCCCAAAATGTCTATCGCAATTTGGAAATTTTACTCAAAATTTCGTATTTTTTTTTGCTAAAAGTTGTAGTTTTGAAAAAATTATTAACATATATTTAGCTTCTTTTGAAAATTTTGACAGCTGCAGTCAACATTATGTAGTGCTCCTACCAAAAAGTGATTTTTTTTCGATTTGCTGCTTTTATTAATCTTCCTGACTACTTGGTAAAAATTAATGACATATTGACTGAGACGCTCTGCAAAAATGTGTGTGGAAAAGGGGCACTTTGATTAAAATTTAGGATGGTTTAGAAAGCCCCAACAGCAATTTTGATCACTACTGTCAACCCTTTCGTTAGTCGCTTTATTAATGGCCTTTTAAGTAAATCAAGCGACAAAAGCCCAATAGCGTCGATGTACCAGATTTATTTATTCAAGAACAAAGAAATATACACTTTTAATTAAAAGTGACAGTGCTAAGGCCCGCATCGTATATCCTTTTATGACATCCACTTCATTAAATAATATTAGGGTCTGACCACGGGAGAATAATTATGTTTATAGACATATGCCTCGTTGTGTCATTCATGAGCGTTTTGTCATTTTCTTAGGCTCGTAAAAAGATAAATTGGCAATTTTCTCCTCTTATCCTTTACTATGTCACAAAAGAATCGTAAGATGTGACATCTCCACGCCACTTGGCTACCCTACATGATGAGGCGTCGCCCAACTTTTCATCTCATCCCTTGATCCCCTCAGAATCAAGAAAGATTTAATATTTTTTAAGTATAATCCATAAATTAGGCGAATTGCTTTGATTTCCGTCTTTTGCAATTACCCCCAAAGTGGCGGCAATAATCCCGGATAGATTGGCTGCCGCTTTAGGCGAATCTTTCCCCGATCGAAATTTATTCAAGCTTTTTCGCAATATTCAATTACCGAGCAATAATGTCTTTTAGATTACATATGGTAATAAAACTTTGGGAAATCACTATTGTCTTCGGATATAAAAGGGGGGCGTCCATTTTACGCTGGAAAAGATCAAGTGAAACTCAATTTAAATCCGGAGAATGGGGGATTAAGAATTCATTGTGTTCAGAATCCACCATATCGATCCGACGGCTTCATAAAAAGAAGAAACGATTTGTATCTAAAATTTATGACAACTTTGTGTCTACTTCGAGATTTCTAATGCAGATATATTCGCCTATTTCTTAGGTTATTACTGTGATTTTCTCACCGCACATCGCGTTATTTATAACAAAGCAAAAACGAGACATTCAGTTGTCTGCCGTTAATGAAGCATACAAGCTTTGAACATAACGTTTGATTCCATTAACCAACTTTTTATTTTTTTATTTCAATAAGTCACTTGATTTTTTGGTCTAGAAGATGTTAATTGCCAAACTCTTTATCAGAATGCTGAAGGCATCAACAATAACACTTTATTAATATATTAATGGTGGCTTAAAACTAATTCACAAACTCAACGAAAGAAGCAAAAGAAACTAACACCAGTTCAAAATGTAGAAGGGACATTTCCTGTTTAAGAAGCGAGAAGAACGGGAAAAATCACACTCACCAACTTCCAGACTGTCCTGGAGAACCCCCACGAGAAGATGCTCGCGAATGGATGGTAATATCGCGCCGTTGCAAACCTCCCCTATTGGGATTAAAACGGTTGACATATCCTCTGCATTTTTTTTAAGTATTAATTTGTCTATTAATTTTTTATTGGCTTTCTCTCCGCCAGTTAAGGATTCAGATTTTGGCTGGTTGGCACTATCGCGCCGTTGCATGTAGATTGGGCTTCATTTGGGGTCCAAACGTTTGAACTTTTTGTTTGTATCATACATTTACAACCTCGCAGTAGCGAGAAAATTACTATTCTACGTTTTACCAAAGCGAGCTTAGCGTATATTTATATTTTTGTTGCAAAATAACTTTTCCCGCTTTAAACAAAATTGCTCATCTTGTTCAAAACCAAAGTTACTTTTCCACCTTAAAACATCGAATCCCATTAACGACGACGTTGGTTCCGTAAATTACAGTTGTAATTAACAAGATAAGGTTGTCTTGTGTCGGTTGTTGGGCGTTTGCTACAATAAATCTAACATCAACGTTTGAGAACATCGCGTAGCGTCGTCTCGAGTGTAATTCGAGTGCAGGGAACGACATTCTGCTCGTCACGGACAGTCTGATGTGTCTCCGGGGCATTTCTGTCCTGTTACTGCATCCTCTCTTACAAGCCACCTGCAGGTCCCCTCTCGACCGACATAATTTCCTTCTCTCCATTTTTGGAACTGTCACAAGCAATAACGCCGTTTGTTCGGGG
This sequence comes from Dastarcus helophoroides, assembly GCA_028583605.1. Classification (NCBI taxonomy): domain Eukaryota; kingdom Metazoa; phylum Arthropoda; class Insecta; order Coleoptera; family Bothrideridae; genus Dastarcus; species Dastarcus helophoroides. The sequence goes on along the minus strand of CM053335.1, from coordinate 20,736,244 downwards.
TTAAATTTCTGCCATAACTTCCAGATCTTGCGCGTGTTGGATAATCTGGGAATTCGGCGTCACCTGTTCTCGGAACAGGTTTTGATACTTTTTTTCGAGTAATTTACGTGTTTATCACGTCCGGGGGCGTCCAGTTTAATTAGATTTAAGAGGAAGTTTTTCAAATGCAAATCATCATGTGTGACCAGAGAGGGGGCTTTTATTGGCGGAGAGAAAGTAATGGGTTCTAGTCAAGTAAACGCCTCTTTGTAAAAAATTCTATCTTATTCAAATTAATTCACCTGATGTTATCTGTTTAATATTGTAAGTGAATCGTTCCTCCATTGTGTTGGGTCTTAGATAAGGTCACTTTGTTACATGATGCCACACAGTATGATCAAGTTTAACATTCTAAAGGCCAAGTTTCAGGGCGATAATGAGCCTTGTCAAACGAATGTTTTGTTTGGGTCTGTTTCGTTCCTCTTAGGAAATTTAGAACGCAAGCACACCTCGATTATCTACTTGAGACGTAAAAAGTTCTGATTTAAATATTTATATGGCGAAGTTGATTGTACGCTATTGTGTAGAAATTATAAATAAAAAAACCAATTTGTTCACGACAAAGGAATCGAATCGCTCCTCAAGATGGGCACTCCTTTTATTAATTTAATTTGTTGATTATATAAAAAGGTCGAGAAATAGATCGTTTTCTCTCATTTGCATAGAATAAGATTCAAGCCCATTGGGAGTTTCATCTGAAATTAAATTTGAACTTCGACCTAAAAGCGGTGGAGGTAGTGCCCTCGCCTAAAACCTTTATCCCCAAATTTTTAGTTTTTAAAAAGATTTGGAGTGATATATTTTACATCGTCTATGTTCACCTTGTCCAGTCATGCTTTGCATCTCTAGATCCTTAAAGATCAGAATTATAGATGATTGATCTCTTTACTCATTCCCCAAAGGGATTTGCTGTCTTCTAAATCTTTCTATTTTTGAAATCAATCGGACATTGAGAGAAGCAAAATTGGCACATTGATAGGTCCTTACTGGTTTTGAAAGTATATTATTAGTTTACTTATTTCTAGATCTCTGTGATTTCTGTATTTGGAAGAAGCGACTTTTGCTGCCTATCTCTACTAATCATTCAGTTTTCTCAATACTTTAACATAGGAGAAAGAGGAAGAGAAAGAGGAAGAGGAGGAGGAAGAGAGGGGAAGAGGAAGGGGAAGCGAAAGAGAAAGAGGAAGAGGAAGGGGAAGAGAAGAGGAAGAGCAGAAAAAGGAAGAGGAAGAGAGAAGGAAGAGGAAGAGGAAGAGAAGAGGGAAGAAGAAAGAAGAAGAGGAAGAGAAAGAAGAGGAAGAAAAGAAAGAGAAAGAAGAGAAGAAGAAGAGGAAGAGGAACGACGAGAAGAGGACAGGAAGAGGAAGAGAAAGAGGAAGAGGAAGAGAAGAGAGAAAGAGGAAAGAAAAGAGAAAGAGAAAGAGAAGAGGAAGAGAGAAGAGAGGAAGAGAAAGAGAAAGAGAAGAGGAAGAAAGAGAAGAGAGAAGAAAAGAGAAGAGAAAGAAAAGAAAGGAAGGAAAGGAAGAGAAGGGAAAGAAGGAAGAGAAAAGAAGAGAAAGAGAAGAGGAAGAGGAAAGAAAGGAAGAAAAGAAAGAGGAAGAGGGATAAAGGAAAAAGAGAAGAGGAAGGAAGAGGAAGAGCAAAGAGCAAGAGAAGAAAGAAGAAAAGAGGAAGAAAGAAAGAAGAGAAAGAGAGAAGAGAAGAGAAAGAGAGGAAGAGGAAGAAGAGGGAAGAGGAAGAGAAAGAGGAAGAAGGAAAGAGAAGAGAAGAAGAAAGAAGAGAAGAGGAGAGAAGAAAGAAGGAAGAGGAAGAGAGGAAGAGAAAGAGGAAAAGAGAAGAAAAGAGAAAAGAAGAAGAGGAAAGAAGGAAAGAGAAAGAGAAGAGGAGAGAAGAAAGAGAAAAGAGAAGAAGAAGGGAAAGGCAGAAAGAGAAAGAAAGAAAAGAAGAAGAGAAGAGAAGAGGAAGGAGGTAGAGAGGAAAAAGGAAGAGAAGAAGAAAGAAGAAGAAAAAGAAAGAGAAGAGAAAAAGAGAAAAAAAGAAGAAAGAGAAAGAGGAAGAAGAGAAAAGGAAGAGGAAGACAAAGAAAAGAAGAAAAAGAGAGAAGAAAGGGAGGAAGAAAGAGAAGAAAAGAAAGAGAAAGAAAGAAAAGAAAAGAAAAGAAAGAGAAGAAGAAGAAGAGGAAGAGAAAAGGAAGAGGAGAGGACATAAGAAGAAGAAGAAAAAGAGGAAGAATAAGAAAAGAAAGAGGAAAAGAAAAAGGAAGGGCGAGGGGAAGAGAAAGAGGAAGGAAAAGAGAAAGATAAAAAGGAAGAGGAAGAGAAAGAAGAAGAGATAGAGGTAGAGGACGAAAAAGAGAAGGAGGAAAAGGTAGAGAAAAAGAAAAATGAAGAGCAAGAAAAAAGAGAAAGGGAAAGAGAAAAACAAAGAATAACAGGAGAAGAAAAGGAAAGAAAAAGAGGAAGGGTAAGGGGAAGAGGAAGAGGAAAAGAAAAAGGAGGAGGAAGATGAAAAGGAAGAGGAATAGGAAGAGAAAGAGGAAGACGAAGAGAATGAGGAAGAGGGTGAAGATGAGGAAGAGGAAGGCAAAGAAGAAAAGAAGAAGAGAAAAGCGAAAAGGGAAAAGAAAAAGAAAGAGGAAGAGAAAGAAAAAAAAGAGGATGAGGAAGAGGAAGAGAAACAGAAAGAGGAAAAGGAAGAGGAAGAGGAAGAGAAAGAGAAAGAGGAAGAAAAAGAAGAGGCAGAGTAAGAGGTAGAAACGTTGAAGAGAAAGAAAATAGCAGAAGGAGGAAGAAGAAAAAGTATGGGAAGAATAAGATAAAAATGAAGAGGAAGAAAAAGAAGAGGAGGAAGAAAAAGTAGAAGAGGAAAAGAAAGAGAAAGTGGTAGAGGAATAAGGGGAAGGGAAAAAGGAAGAGAAAAAGAACGAGAAAGAAGAAAAAGGAAAGGAAGAGAAAAAGGAAGAAAAGAAAGTGGAAACGGGATTCTAAGAGGAAAAAGAAAAAGAGGAAGAGAAATATAAAAAGCAAAAGACCGTTCAGGAGAAAAAAGAATGAAGAGGAAGAAAAAAAGCGGAAGAATAGAAAGAGGAAGATGAAGAGAAAGAAGACGTTGAAGAGGAAGAAAGAGAAAGAGGAAGAGAACTAAGAAAATAAATAGAAAGACAAAGAGTACGTTGAAAAGGAAGCAAAACGAAGAGAAACGAGGAGAGGAAGAAGAGAAGGGATAAGGGGAAGATGAGGAAGAAAGGGAGGAAGGAGAAGAAAAGATAAAAAGAGAGGAATAGGAAAAGCAAGGAAGGAGGAAGAGGAAGATAAATGGAAATAGAAAGAGCATGTTGAAAAGAAAGAAAATAGGAAAAGGAAGAAGAAGAAGAGGAAGAGTAGCAGGAACAGGAAGAGGAAGAAGATGAAGAAGAAAAAGAGAAAGGATGAAGGGGAATATAAAGAACGGGGAGGATAAATAGGAGGAGGACGCTAAAAAGGAATAGGAAGAAGAAGAGGAAAAGAAGAAGAGAAAGAGATGAGAAAGAGAAATGCAGGAAGAAAAAAAAGAAAAAGAAAAAGAACAGGAAAGGAGGAAAATAAAGTGGAAAACGGATAGGAAGAGGAAGAAGAAACAGAGGAAGAGTAATAGAAAGAAGAAAATACCATTTAAGAAAAAAAAGAATGAAGAGGAAGAAAAAATTAGCGGAAGAGGAGAAAAAAGAAGACGAAAAGGAAGAAGACGTTGAAGAGGAAGAAAGAGAACGAGAAAGAGAACTAAGAAAAGAAATAGAAGGACAAAAGATACGTTGAAGAGGAGGCAAAAAAAGAGGAAGGAGGAGAGAAAGAAGAGGAGGAGGAAGGGGAAGATGAGAAGGAAGAGGAAGAAGAGAGAAAAAAGAAGAAAAGATAGAGGAAGAGAAATAGGAAGAGATAGGGAGGAACAAGAGGAAGATAAATGGAAATAGAAAGAGCGCGTTGAAAGAAAGAAAATAGGGAAAAGTGGAAGAAGAAGAAGGGGAGCAGGAACAGAAAGAGGAACGGGAAAAGGAAGAAGATGAAGAGGAAAAAGAGAGAGGAGAAGAAGAGGAAGGTGAAGGGGAAGATAAAAAAGGGGGAGGATAAATAGTCGGAAGACGCTAAAAAGGAAGAGGAAGAAGAGAAAAAGAAAAAGAGAAAGAGGAAGAGGAAAAGGAAGAGAAAAGGGAAGAGGAAGACAAAGAGAAAAGGGAAAAGGAAGAGAAAAGGGAAGAGGAAAAGGAAGAAAAAAGGGAAGAGGAAGACAAAGAGAAAAGGGAAAAGGAAGAGAAAAGGGAAGAGGAAAACAAAGAGAAAAGGCAAAAGGAAGAGACAGAAACAGAAATAGAAAGAAAAAGAGAAAAAGGAAAAAAAATAGGAAGCGGAAAAGAAAGAGGCCGTTGAGGAGAAAGTAAGAAGCAAAAGGAAGAAGAATAGGAAAACGAAGGGGAAGAGGAAGGGAAAAAGCAAGAGGAAGAAGAACAGGAAGAGGTAAAGAAAAAGGAAGCAGAAAAGAAATGAAAATTCTAATAGTAAAAGAATAAATGTAAAAATGAAAGGAGAAGAGTTGCAAAAGAAATAGGAGGACAATGATGATGATGACAATGGTGACGCTGATAAGGAAAAGGAATAGAAGGACGTGGAGGAATAAAAGAGGAAAAAAGAGATAATTTATTATTAATAAGTTACTTGATAAAAAATAAATTTTAAAGTTGCTTGCATATTATACCTTAGGCTGCTTACATTCAAATTACCAGTAATTTGACGAATGGCGTGGATAAAGCTGCACCGTAAAGGGATTTGGTAATGAAATTTTTGTTAGGAAAGATTTCCGCTTTTAATAATCTCTTGGGGCCACCAGTCGAGCTTTCAAATTTATAAATAAAACGCCAAGAAGACAACATTTAAGAATCTTCGACGACCATCACGAATCGCTTGTTCGTTCGCGGGCGAGTTTCATGTTTGGATATATCGGGGTTTAGTGGCGTCGACAGGCGAAGACAAGACAGTTATGTGCATGTTTGTCAACTCGAATTGGATGGCGACGAAAACCGAATTCACTTAATGCCCGAACTTAAGCTGTCGAGTTAATTTCAATAAAAGACACGTTCTGTTATCGAGTTCAAGAATCTAATGACAGCCCAGGCACGGTCTCTGCGAGGTTGGGCATTTCGATCGGCGACGACGAAGGGCCCAATTGTGTACGTAGGCGTGAGAAAGCATCGGTTTCCTCGCGTGGGTCGCGCCCGATGGACGTCTATTTTTGTTGGCTTTAACATCGATGCCTATTGTCTTCACATGTGTAAATTAACAATTGTGGGTAGTTCGAGATTAAGATTTCATTATTTCAAATAATAAAAGTCGCCTTGGAATTATTATACTGGGCGATGAATTATTTATGGGAGCGCGTGCTCTTGGAGATTCCTATTAGGATTTCGTTTCTTCAGTTTATTTACGACACGAAGTTTTTCCCACTAATTATCATCCAATGTCCTATAGAGAGCATTTACGGAATAAAATGTGTCTACACTATTATAAGTCAGAAAATAAGACTATTATTCAAAAAAGATCTGGCCACTGAGTAACCAAAACTACTGTTTTTTATACCTAAAGCAAAAAAGTTTTAAGCTGCTAAAAACAAATATCTCTTTGTTACAAAAAATCATCTATTTTAACTATCTCCTAGAACTCAAATCATCCCAAATGAATCATTATTAGGCATCAACAAAGAGGAGGATTCCATGTTATAGGATACGTTATAGATTTTCGTTTCGTAAAACTCCAAGATAAAGAATAAGACAGTCACCTTTGGGTAAAAATAGGTCTTAAAATATCTGATGCAGTATAAAATAGGGTCAATTATTGAATATCCGGTCTAGTATCTGGCCCTTTCATTCTCTCTCTCCCTTGATGGTTTGGTCTACATCGAGAATCATTAATTAATATGCGACGACTTGATAGTTCCATTAATAACGCACACGGTTTGATAGACAACACAATAGGTGGATGTCTGTAGATCCGACATGGCTGTTGACTAACACAGCCCGCCAATAATTGTTTTAATTCCTGCGTTGGCGTAAAACGGAACATTATATCCCTCAGTCGACGCTAGACAGAGCAAGACCCATCATACAAATCAAATTCTCATCATCATTAAGTGCATATCAGATAACGTAGCCGGTGAATTTTCAATTTTATCGAGCCGGATAATGCCCTTTTGTCAACGTAATCCACCTCCCCGAACAAAGGAGATTCAATGGTCCCCGGCGGCATTAACCTTTCCGTAGTTTACAAATGGCGCAACCTTAAATGTCACCTTAAAGCGACATTCGGGGCGAGTGTCAATCGCGATGTAATCCAACGTCGAAGATGTTACGCTGTTGGACACGCGACAAGAGCTAGTGATCCGCGAAAGCGGCACGAACTTTTTTGTTGCTGGTAATGCCTTGTTCAACGCCAACTGAATACATGGGTTGATTGCGCCCCGAGTTGCCATCTATTTTTTAACAGATCTAAGAAAAACGGAATATTCGTTATAGAGCAAAAAATGCAGAGATTGCATTTAGTTAAGATTGAAGAAGACTTCAATAAGGTCAAAGTTAGCACAAAAGCTTCTACCAGTTGGATTAGGCCATGCCA